>CM071151.1:20252500-20258944 GCA_036417725.1 Clanis bilineata | reverse complement strand
CCTAACCTAACCTAACCTAACCTAACCTAACCTAACCTAACCTAACCTAACCTAACCTAACCTAACCTAACCTAACCTAACCTAACCTAACCTAACCTAACCTAACCTAACCTAACCTAACCTAACCTAACCTAACCTAACCTAACCTAACCTAACCTAACCTAACCTAACCTAACCTAACCTAACCTAACCTAACCTAACCTAACCTAACCTAACCTAACCTAACCTAACCTAACCTAACCTAACCTAACCTAACCTAACCTAACCTAACCTAACCTAACCTAACCTAACCTAACCTAACCTAACCTAACCTAACCTAACCTAACCTAACCTAACCTAACCTAACCTAACCTAACCTAACCTAACCTAACCTAACCTAACCTAACCTAACCTAACCTAACCTAACCTAACCTAACCTAACCTAACCTAACCTAACCTAACCTAACCTAACCTAACCTAACCTAACCTAACCTAACCTAACCTAACCTAACCTAACCTAACCTAACCTAACCTAACCTAACCTAACCTAACCTAACCTAACCTAACCTAACCTAACCTAACCTAACCTAACCTAACCTAACCTAACCTAACCTAACCTAACCTAACCTAACCTAACCTAACCTAACCTAACCTAACCTAACCTAACCTAACCTAACCTAACCTAACCTAACCTAACCTAACCTAACCTAACCTAACCTAACCTAACCTAACCTAACCTAACCTAACCTAACCTAACCTAACCTAACCTAACCTAACCTAACCTAACCTAACCTAACCTAACCTAACCTAACCTAACCTAACCTAACCTAACCTAACCTAACCTAACCTAACCTAACCTAACCTAACCTAACCTAACCTAACCTAACCTAACCTAACCTAACCTAACCTAACCTAACCTAACCTAACCTAACCTAACCTAACCTAACCTAACCTAACCTAACCTAACCTAACCTAACCTAACCTAACCTAACCTAACCTAACCTAACCTAACCTAACCTAACCTAACCTAACCTAACCTAACCTAACCTAACCTAACCTAACCTAACCTAACCTAACCTAACCTAACCTAACCTAACCTAACCTAACCTAACCTAACCTAACCTAACCTAACCTAACCTAACCTAACCTAACCTAACCTAACCTAACCTAACCTAACCTAACCTAACCTAACCTAACCTAACCTAACCTAACCTAACCTAACCTAACCTAACCTAACCTAACCTAACCTAACCTAACCTAACCTAACCTAACCTAACCTAACCTAACCTAACCTAACCTAACCTAACCTAACCTAACCTAACCTAACCTAACCTAACCTAACCTAACCTAACCTAACCTAACCTAACCTAACCTAACCTAACCTAACCTAACCTAACCTAACCTAACCTAACCTAACCTAACCTAACCTAACCTAACCTAACCTAACCTAACCTAACCTAACCTAACCTAACCTAACCTAACCTAACCTAACCTAACCTAACCTAACCTAACCTAACCTAACCTAACCTAACCTAACCTAACCTAACCTAACCTAACCTAACCTAACCTAACCTAACCTAACCTAACCTAACCTAACCTAACCTAACCTAACCTAACCTAACCTAACCTAACCTAACCTAACCTAACCTAACCTAACCTAACCTAACCTAACCTAACCTAACCTAACCTAACCTAACCTAACCTAACCTAACCTAACCTAACCTAACCTAACCTAACCTAACCTAACCTAACCTAACCTAACCTAACCTAACCTAACCTAACCTAACCTAACCTAACCTAACCTAACCTAACCTAACCTAACCTAACCTAACCTAACCTAACCTAACCTAACCTAACCTAACCTAACCTAACCTAACCTAACCTAACCTAACCTAACCTAACCTAACCTAACCTAACCTAACCTAACCTAACCTAACCTAACCTAACCTAACCTAACCTAACCTAACCTAACCTAACCTAACCTAACCTAACCTAACCTAACCTAACCTAACCTAACCTAACCTAACCTAACCTAACCTAACCTAACCTAACCTAACCTAACCTAACCTAACCTAACCTAACCTAACCTAACCTAACCTAACCTAACCTAACCTAACCTAACCTAACCTAACCTAACCTAACCTAACCTAACCTAACCTAACCTAACCTAACCTAACCTAACCTAACCTAACCTAACCTAACCTAACCTAACCTAACCTAACCTAACCTAACCTAACCTAACCTAACCTAACCTAACCTAACCTAACCTAACCTAACCTAACCTAACCTAACCTAACCTAACCTAACCTAACCTAACCTAACCTAACCTAACCTAACCTAACCTAACCTAACCTAACCTAACCTAACCTAACCTAACCTAACCTAACCTAACCTAACCTAACCTAACCTAACCTAACCTAACCTAACCTAACCTAACCTAACCTAACCTAACCTAACCTAACCTAACCTAACCTAACCTAACCTAACCTAACCTAACCTAACCTAACCTAACCTAACCTAACCTAACCTAACCTAACCTAACCTAACCTAACCTAACCTAACCTAACCTAACCTAACCTAACCTAACCTAACCTAACCTAACCTAACCTAACCTAACCTAACCTAACCTAACCTAACCTAACCTAACCTAACCTAACCTAACCTAACCTAACCTAACCTAACCTAACCTAACCTAACCTAACCTAACCTAACCTAACCTAACCTAACCTAACCTAACCTAACCTAACCTAACCTAACCTAACCTAACCTAACCTAACCTAACCTAACCTAACCTAACCTAACCTAACCTAACCTAACCTAACCTAACCTAACCTAACCTAACCTAACCTAACCTAACCTAACCTAACCTAACCTAACCTAACCTAACCTAACCTAACCTAACCTAACCTAACCTAACCTAACCTAACCTAACCTAACCTAACCTAACCTAACCTAACCTAACCTAACCTAACCTAACCTAACCTAACCTAACCTAACCTAACCTAACCTAACCTAACCTAACCTAACCTAACCTAACCTAACCTAACCTAACCTAACCTAACCTAACCTAACCTAACCTAACCTAACCTAACCTAACCTAACCTAACCTAACCTAACCTAACCTAACCTAACCTAACCTAACCTAACCTAACCTAACCTAACCTAACCTAACCTAACCTAACCTAACCTAACCTAACCTAACCTAACCTAACCTAACCTAACCTAACCTAACCTAACCTAACCTAACCTAACCTAACCTAACCTAACCTAACCTAACCTAACCTAACCTAACCTAACCTAACCTAACCTAACCTAACCTAACCTAACCTAACCTAACCTAACCTAACCTAACCTAACCTAACCTAACCTAACCTAACCTAACCTAACCTAACCTAACCTAACCTAACCTAACCTAACCTAACCTAACCTAACCTAACCTAACCTAACCTAACCTAACCTAACCTAACCTAACCTAACCTAACCTAACCTAACCTAACCTAACCTAAC
Source organism: Clanis bilineata (assembly GCA_036417725.1). Taxonomy (NCBI): domain Eukaryota; kingdom Metazoa; phylum Arthropoda; class Insecta; order Lepidoptera; family Sphingidae; genus Clanis; species Clanis bilineata. The sequence continues at coordinate 20,255,458 of CM071151.1, read as the reverse complement.
CTAACCTAACCTAACCTAACCTAACCTAACCTAACCTAACCTAACCTAACCTAACCTAACCTAACCTAACCTAACCTAACCTAACCTAACCTAACCTAACCTAACCTAACCTAACCTAACCTAACCTAACCTAACCTAACCTAACCTAACCTAACCTAACCTAACCTAACCTAACCTAACCTAACCTAACCTAACCTAACCTAACCTAACCTAACCTAACCTAACCTAACCTAACCTAACCTAACCTAACCTAACCTAACCTAACCTAACCTAACCTAACCTAACCTAACCTAACCTAACCTAACCTAACCTAACCTAACCTAACCTAACCTAACCTAACCTAACCTAACCTAACCTAACCTAACCTAACCTAACCTAACCTAACCTAACCTAACCTAACCTAACCTAACCTAACCTAACCTAACCTAACCTAACCTAACCTAACCTAACCTAACCTAACCTAACCTAACCTAACCTAACCTAACCTAACCTAACCTAACCTAACCTAACCTAACCTAACCTAACCTAACCTAACCTAACCTAACCTAACCTAACCTAACCTAACCTAACCTAACCTAACCTAACCTAACCTAACCTAACCTAACCTAACCTAACCTAACCTAACCTAACCTAACCTAACCTAACCTAACCTAACCTAACCTAACCTAACCTAACCTAACCTAACCTAACCTAACCTAACCTAACCTAACCTAACCTAACCTAACCTAACCTAACCTAACCTAACCTAACCTAACCTAACCTAACCTAACCTAACCTAACCTAACCTAACCTAACCTAACCTAACCTAACCTAACCTAACCTAACCTAACCTAACCTAACCTAACCTAACCTAACCTAACCTAACCTAACCTAACCTAACCTAACCTAACCTAACCTAACCTAACCTAACCTAACCTAACCTAACCTAACCTAACCTAACCTAACCTAACCTAACCTAACCTAACCTAACCTAACCTAACCTAACCTAACCTAACCTAACCTAACCTAACCTAACCTAACCTAACCTAACCTAACCTAACCTAACCTAACCTAACCTAACCTAACCTAACCTAACCTAACCTAACCTAACCTAACCTAACCTAACCTAACCTAACCTAACCTAACCTAACCTAACCTAACCTAACCTAACCTAACCTAACCTAACCTAACCTAACCTAACCTAACCTAACCTAACCTAACCTAACCTAACCTAACCTAACCTAACCTAACCTAACCTAACCTAACCTAACCTAACCTAACCTAACCTAACCTAACCTAACCTAACCTAACCTAACCTAACCTAACCTAACCTAACCTAACCTAACCTAACCTAACCTAACCTAACCTAACCTAACCTAACCTAACCTAACCTAACCTAACCTAACCTAACCTAACCTAACCTAACCTAACCTAACCTAACCTAACCTAACCTAACCTAACCTAACCTAACCTAACCTAACCTAACCTAACCTAACCTAACCTAACCTAACCTAACCTAACCTAACCTAACCTAACCTAACCTAACCTAACCTAACCTAACCTAACCTAACCTAACCTAACCTAACCTAACCTAACCTAACCTAACCTAACCTAACCTAACCTAACCTAACCTAACCTAACCTAACCTAACCTAACCTAACCTAACCTAACCTAACCTAACCTAACCTAACCTAACCTAACCTAACCTAACCTAACCTAACCTAACCTAACCTAACCTAACCTAACCTAACCTAACCTAACCTAACCTAACCTAACCTAACCTAACCTAACCTAACCTAACCTAACCTAACCTAACCTAACCTAACCTAACCTAACCTAACCTAACCTAACCTAACCTAACCTAACCTAACCTAACCTAACCTAACCTAACCTAACCTAACCTAACCTAACCTAACCTAACCTAACCTAACCTAACCTAACCTAACCTAACCTAACCTAACCTAACCTAACCTAACCTAACCTAACCTAACCTAACCTAACCTAACCTAACCTAACCTAACCTAACCTAACCTAACCTAACCTAACCTAACCTAACCTAACCTAACCTAACCTAACCTAACCTAACCTAACCTAACCTAACCTAACCTAACCTAACCTAACCTAACCTAACCTAACCTAACCTAACCTAACCTAACCTAACCTAACCTAACCTAACCTAACCTAACCTAACCTAACCTAACCTAACCTAACCTAACCTAACCTAACCTAACCTAACCTAACCTAACCTAACCTAACCTAACCTAACCTAACCTAACCTAACCTAACCTAACCTAACCTAACCTAACCTAACCTAACCTAACCTAACCTAACCTAACCTAACCTAACCTAACCTAACCTAACCTAACCTAACCTAACCTAACCTAACCTAACCTAACCTAACCTAACCTAACCTAACCTAACCTAACCTAACCTAACCTAACCTAACCTAACCTAACCTAACCTAACCTAACCTAACCTAACCTAACCTAACCTAACCTAACCTAACCTAACCTAACCTAACCTAACCTAACCTAACCTAACCTAACCTAACCTAACCTAACCTAACCTAACCTAACCTAACCTAACCTAACCTAACCTAACCTAACCTAACCTAACCTAACCTAACCTAACCTAACCTAACCTAACCTAACCTAACCTAACCTAACCTAACCTAACCTAACCTAACCTAACCTAACCTAACCTAACCTAACCTAACCTAACCTAACCTAACCTAACCTAACCTAACCTAACCTAACCTAACCTAACCTAACCTAACCTAACCTAACCTAACCTAACCTAACCTAACCTAACCTAACCTAACCTAACTAACCTAACCTAACCTAACCTAACCTAACCTAACCTAACCTAACCTAACCTAACCTAACCTAACCTAACCTAACCTAACCTAACCTAACCTAACCTAACCTAACCTAACCTAACCTAACCTAACCTAACCTAACCTAACCTAACCTAACCTAA